>OX393578.1:52565610-52612898 GCA_947652605.1 Elmis aenea | reverse complement strand
AACATTATGATATGTGTTATTTAAATTCGAATAATCGTAATATACACTATCTTTTAAGTTATGATACATTAAATTACTATTTCCCATTAAGCCGTTCATAGAAATAATGACGTTTTTATTGTATTAAAAATTACTTGCCGTGGATTAACATTCAACAAAGTATTTTTAAAGTAATAAAATATTTGCTCCACTTTAAAAAAAAATTACATTTACGAAACTTTGGGATCGTAAAAGTACTATCAACTGTTTCTATTAAAACATTTTAAAGCATTCAATGTGAAGATGTATACTAGTATACTGACTGCCTTTTGACACAAATATTGTTGTCCTTTTGCAGATCTTAAATCTTCGTCTTACTTTTAGTTCGTGGTTTATTGTTATACAGGGTGGTGCTTTTTTCGATGCTCACCATTGCTATCTTGGAAATGGTAAGAGATACAAGGTCGGTTAAATTAGAGAAAAGCTGCACATTTTTATGACGATTAAGAATCTGAAAAGAAATCCTGGATATTTTGATTCGTTTTTGATTTATTACAAAAAAACTGAAAAATGTGATTTTAGAAAAATATTATTATCTTCCCTACCATTGACGCTATTTCATTTAAACTTGGTAACTTTATGTTTTTGACTGTCCTGGGTTTGATAACGTCAACAGAAATATTCTAAGCCTGCTAGATTTCAAGCTGCGATAGTCAACTTTTTTATTTCTTATGGCCGCCATATTGGATTTTTACAACATCAGACAGACAAAAAAATTAGCTTTTCAGATTGGTAACCAACGTACCTTTTTTCTTTCAAAAAACTTGAAATTTAATAATTTATGTATAAATAATCTATAAAATCGTGAATGTTCTGAAAAAGAATTGAAATTATAATATAAATAAAAGTAACACAACATTTTATAGGTCAAATAAAATAACGAAATGACAATAAATTTAAAAGACCAGGTAAATAATTATTTAAATTGTTTAAAGTGCGCGCCGTTATGTATGATGTAGTGGTTAGTCCTCAAATTCATTTCGTCCACTGCCTTTAGGATAGTTTGTCTCGAAATAGAGTCGAAAGCATTTTTTATTTTACGGCGAAGAAGTTTAATATTTTCCGTTAGGGTTGCATAAACAACATCAATGTAAAAGTAATCCATAGGCATTAAATATGGCGATCGCGGAGGTCAATGAACAGGACCAAACGTACCAAGTCATGAATTTTGAAAGCGTACATCTAAATTAATATCCTTTTACAATGCGGGCGTTGTGAGGACCAGCTCCTTCTTACTGATACTACTGATGATTTTGAATTTTTAATAATGGCAATTCGCCTAACATATCTTCTAAATATGTTTCCAACAATCTTAATTTCGTTATCATTAGACCAATAAAATGTTCTGTAACTTTTATTTATATCATAGTTTCAATTGTTTTTCAGAGCATTCCCGATTTCAAATGTCAACAAGTTTTTTGAAAGAAAAAAGGTATGTTGGTTACCAATCTGAAAAGCTAATTTTTTTGTCTGTCTGATGGTGTAAAAATCCAATATGGCGGCCATAAGAAATAAAAAAGTTGAATATCGTAACTTGAAATCTAGAAGGCTTAGACAATTTCTTTTGACGTCATCAAACCCAGGACGGTCAAAAACATGGAGTTACCAAGTTTAAATGAAATAGCGTCAATGGTGGGGAAGATAATAATATTTTTCTAAAGTCACATTTTTCAGTTTTTTTGTAATAAATCAAAAACGAATCAAAATAACCAGGAATTTTTTTTAGATTCTTATTCGCCATAAAAGTGTGCAACTTTTCTCTAATTTAACCGACCTTGTATCTCTTACCGTTTCCAAGATAGCAATGGTGAGCATCGAAAAAAGCACCACCCTGTATACTCCATTTTCATTTGCATGACAGTAACATAAGAATAAGATTCTAAAAGTGGTATTTCGCTATTATTTGCTAGTCTGAATATCCAGGCCAGAATACACCGTTTATCATATTTATCAATGTATAGGAATTAAATGCACTATGCCAGAGGCGACCAACTAAATAGTTTGTTGTCGCGATCGACATGTAGAAACTTAATCGCAAACTACCACCAAATTCTCGCATTTTAGAACGAACTCCCATGTAAAACCGCTCCAGAACCGTTTAAGCTATTTTTAAAAACTGAAGGAGTTACAATTTTTTTTCTGTATGGTTCCATGCCCATCCCGATCGCAAAACTGACCATTTTTAAGCATCATTTTTGAGCGGTCGTGAAGGATACTAAAAACAAAAAAAAGTGCACCATTCTACATAGGCTACAGTGTGTCCAAAAGGTATGGAATATGCTATATACATATCTCAGTAAATATCCACTTTAGGGAAAAAAATGTTTTGAATAAAAGTTGTTTGGTACTTAGTTTATTCAAAACATTTTTCGCTAAAGTGGATATTTACTGAGATATATAGCATATTCCATACCTTTTGGACACACTGTTTGAATCAACAGACGCGGCCATCTTTTGGCTACATTTCGAGAACAAAAAGAAAAATTCCGTATGAAAAACAAAAAAGTAATTGAATTTCTTGTGACCCAAAACGTTTTCCGTTTTCGAACAAACTCAGGAAAAACCGTATTTACAAGGGTTTCGTTTTGCGCGTTTTTCTCCGGAACCATTAGACTTCTTTATAAAAACATTGCACCGTTTTACTTGCAAAGATGCGCGCATCAAAAAATAAAAAAGTTTAGTTTTTTTTCCGCACGGACCAACGCCACCGCATAAGTGGACATTTTTGGGCATCATTGTTGGGCAACAGTAAAGGATCCATCATCTTTTTGATCGAGTACAATTATCTCATTTAACAAATTTGGAAATCATTGCAATGATCGACTGAAATTCGCTTCGCGAACGACCTCTTGGCCATAACTGTTGTTTGAAAATGACCCAAACGTTGTACAAAAATAATATATTTAAACCTGTATACAAAATAAATAAATGCTGTACAAAAAAAAATATTTATGAAAGAACCAAAATGTTTTATATTTATTATTAAATGTTAGGTCTTTATATTTGTATTTCTATAGTCAGCACGGTAAATTATATTCAGGTTTATATTCTTTTTCTTTAGGTTATATTCGTGAATTTAATTAAAAAATATAAATGCTGTGTTACTTAAAATGTGCACGTTATACAGGATATTATTATTAGACGTTATACAGGGTGTTTCTTAAATATTGCGATAAAAATCGGGAGGATTCCTTAACGAAAATTAAGAGAGGTCTTTTATATAAAAATGTTTTCCTTAGACGTCTCCTTTCGGAGTTACACCCCTCTAAAGAGGAACGGTAAAATTAGCTTTTTATTTTATTTCTTAAATTTGGATAAATGTAGGTGAATGATGTTTCGTAGATGTTTTATACTTATTAAAACGTTTCCCATTTTCAATCATCTCCCACCTTCACAATGAAAAGTGCGACCCCTGTTGGTTTTTTTATCAGAACTTTTTGGTGGGTTAAAATTTTGCTATTGAAAAAAAAATAAGCTTGATTTATTTAGAAACTTTTTTTATTCTTTAGTTTTTCTCGTAAAACCTACCCTTTTTGAGTAAAAATTAAGATCATTAAACATGCACCATTAAATATTTCAATGTAAAACGTCAAAATGAATAACATCTGGCAATTCTATCCAATATGAACATAAACAAACCATGGTTACTTAGTAAACAATAAAATGAATCAAAATATTACTATGGGAAACGTTTTAATAAGTACTCCTATAAAACATCTACCAAATATCATTCTCCTACATTTATCCAAATTTGAGAAATAAAATAAAAACCTAATTTTATCGCTCCCCTTTAGGGGGAACTAACTTCGAAAGGAGACTTCTAAGGAAAAAATATATATAAAAGACCCCCCTTAATTTTCGATAAGGAATCACCGCCCGAATTTTTTCGCAATATTTAAAAAACGCCCTGTGTAGCGAAATATAGTACATTATAAGTAATCTATCGCTTTAGCGTCTCAAGTTTTGATCGCAGCCACCGTACACACCCATACTGTTTTAATCGCCACCCTGCTTTACACAGCAAAAAAAAAAACTTTTACTAACGTCTAACTTGATTCTCTCTCTCTTACCGATCTAAACAGAGTGGTTAAAGCAGTGAGCGATAGCAATAACTAAAAGTTGGTCCAACAGTAAGGGACGCTAAAATAAAAATATTCGTATTATTTAGCTATAAGCTTTTGTTTATTTTATTTACCATTTTAATTCACTATATTGCGTTTTTATTTATCAACCTATACAGCAATTACATTTTATATCATAGCATTTCCTAATAGTAATCTTTTTTTTTATAAAGCAAATATTTTGTTCTCTTTACAAAAAACAATCACCAGCAATTTCCCCTAACTTGAATTCTATAATTAGTAACCCCATTATTGTGCAAATCAACACACCCCAGGCACTGATTATGCATAGAAATGACGACGCTGTGGGATACCCACCTTTTTCTTTTCCTTTCTGTCAAACCTATTCGCATCTACAAGCGGAGTTACACTTCCGATATTGCTGTTCGCGACTGTTACCACTGAACTGTCGTTCTGACAATAATAACTTCAGACACTTGTCGAAAGCAAAGTCATATGTGCCCCTATATTTTTATTGATACGACTTTGATCATTCCAAGAAACAAGTTGCCGTTTGGTTGTCTCATCATCATACCGGTTGCAAAAAAAAATCGTTTTCGGTTTAAAGTTTAAACATTTAAGAATGTTGGGTATCTTTTGTACCTTCTTTACTATAAACTTAAATGTAAAAAAACAGTGATAATAAAGTTTTTATAAGGTGATTTTGTTTTTAATAGTTGGTTTTCTAGACGTAGCGCAGGCTTTAGATAAAGTGTGGCATGATGGTTTAAATTATAAGCTTGTAAGATCGCTTCTCCTAAAACAATACTCCCAAATTCTTCAGCCCTATATCTCAGAGAGACACTTCAAAGAAAAATCTTATTCAGAACTTAAAGAAATTAAAGCAGGAGTTCCACAAGGAAGCGTACTAGGTCCGGTCCTATGCCTATTGAATACTTGTGATATTCCAAAGTTAGAAAACATTACTATAGCGACCTTTGCCGACGGCACGGTTATTTTAGCAGTAGGAAGAAACAATATAGAATCATCCGAGAAATTACAAGCAGCTGCCAATCAGATCCAAAACTGGACAAAAACATGGCGTATAAAGTTAAATGAAACTAAGTCAGTAGGTACATCACAATTTACCAACAAGAGAATTAAACATGTACCAATCAACTTAAATAAAAAACAAATTCCATACTCCAACACAGCAAAATACTTAGGTATTACACTGGACGCTAAGCTACGCTGGCAGGCTCATGTCAAGAAAAAAAGGGAAGAAATAGGTATCAAATATAATAAAATGTACTGGCTAATCGGGAGGAATTCCTCTCTGTCCTTACATAATAAACTTTTGCTATACAAGCAAATTTTAAAGCCTGTATGGACACATGGGATACAGCTATGGGGATGCACCAAACAGAGTAATATTCAGATCATCAAGAGATTCCAGAACAAAAGGAACATCGCTGATGCACCGTGGTACTGTAGAAATAGTGACATACATCGGGATCTCAACATGGACACTGTAACCGACACAATTAAGAAGTTTGCTAAGAGCCACGAAAAAAGGCTCCATCAACACTTAAACGTCGAGGCGATCCAGCTCCTGGACACTACATGATTACTAAGAAGACTCAAAAGGGTTTTAAACCTTTTGAGTTAGTTTAAGCAAAAGTTTAAAAGCGGTAGTGTGCACGTTAATAATTAATGTACTTATACAGGGTGCACCACGACCTTGAGATTCTTCGATAGCTCCTTTATTAATGTAAATATCAAAAAATGTTAAATACAAATATTGTGCGAACCTATTTTCTACATAACCTAAAATTATTTTCAAATATACAGAGTGTTTCGTTTGACCGGCACATATAAAAATTTAATTTTTTTAAATAGAACACCCTGTAAATTTTTACATTTTTGGATTCCTCTTAAAATTTACTTTAAAAAATGTATAAGGTTATATGGGTCTTAAGTCAACCGTTTTCGTAAAATTTACATTTTTGTGAAAATTTTGAGCGATACAGCACTTTCAATTTTTTTTAACATTAAAGTTATTTAAAAAAGCGGTAAAATTTCGTTTAAAACTTAGATTGACAATAGATTAATTAACACTTTGCGCTAGCTACATTTTAAAAATATTATACAGGGTGTTTTTTACGCTTGGTCAAACTTGTGAAACTTTAAACATCGATAAGTCATTTTTCTTAAATGTAACACCCTGTATATTTTTACATTTTCTTGTAGAGAATTTAATTGTCTTTCGAAATTATTAAGCATGTCCTATACCTAAAGTTAATATTTTTCGAGCTATCTCAATTTTTATTAGTATTACTAAGGCAATTAAAATATTTTAAAGTGGGCTATATGGACTTAAGTTATAATTTTTCAAAGAATTTTTAAACAAAAGAATAAAAAGAGCTGCAACTTTAATTTTAGGCTAAAAATGTACCCCATTTTACCGAAATTTATCGTATAAATTGTTCAAGATTATGTCCTTGTTCTACGCAAAGCCGTAGACCTTGTCTGAAAGACTAGCTCCCTTTATAACATTTCGGGGGTTATACCATCAAAAGCAACACGAATCCTGTTCTGCACATCTTCAGCAGTTGTTGGGGGGTCTTGATACACCTGTTTTATGGGTCCCCACAAAAATAAATCTATAGGGGTAAGATCAGGTGACCTAGGTGGCCAGGAGATAACTCGAAAAATATTAATTTTAGGTATAGGGCATGCTTAATAATTTCGAAAGACAATTAAATTCTCTACAAGAAAATGTAAAAATATACAGGGTGTTACATTTAAGAAAAATGACTTATCGATGTTTAAAGTTTCACAAGTTTGACCAAGCCTAAAAAACACCCTGTATAATATTTTTTAAATGTAGCTAGCACAAAGTGTTAATTAATCTATTGTCAATCTAAGTTTTAAACGAAATTTTACCGCTTTTTTAAATAACTTTAATGTTAAAAAAAATTGAAAGTGCTGTATCGCTCAAAATTTTCACAAAAATGTAAATTTTACGAAAACGGTTGACTTAAGACCCATATAACTTTATACATTTTTTAAAGTATATTTTAAGGAAAATCCAAAAATGTAAAAATATACAGGGTGTTCTATTTAAAAAAAATTAAATTTTTATATGTGTCGGTCAAACGAAACACTCTGTATATTTGAAAATAATTTTAGGTTATGTAGAAAATAGGTTCGCACAATATTTGTATTTAACATTTTTTGATATTTTCATTAATAAAGGAGCTATCGAAGAATCTCAGGGTCGTGGTGCACCCTGTATATTCGCAAACTAAGGACTACTATTGGGTAAACCTTAGACTAAGTTTGAACATAATTAATTTAGGCTAGAATTAAACTGCTTATTGGTCTTAAAGACCAGATTGCATTGTCATAAACTCTACTAGAGTTAAAATTTTAAAAAATAAATAAAAATAGTTCGTTATTATCTATTCCTAATAGGTTAAACACTTGTAATTATATAAGCCCTTTACAGAGGAATAATTAAGTGATTAATTACAGACTGAACACTACTTAATGATCGTAATAATGCACAGTTAACTTCAAATTAAGGGACCTCACATTTGTGCAATTACCCAATGAACGTGAAATATCATCTGATACCGGTTTAATTATTAATTTAATTAGCATTTCATTAAACTCGAAACAATTACCCACCAGTAAACTGTTATTTCACTAACTTAGTTTACATGTTTGCTTTCAATTTGACATTAAATGTTTAATCTCAACGCAAAAACCTATTGTTCCGATGAATCTCTTTCATTAAGCGCAAAATCTATTTAACCCTCTCGCCTTGTTCTGTTTGTCATTCGTCCACTGTACTAGCCCACTATTACATTATTTGCTTCCACGGATATGTTTCGATAATCGATTTTTATACGATAAGGTTGCAATTTGTCCTGAAAATGTACCCAAACGTAGTGATAGGAAAACACTGGAGCCGTAAGAGCTTTGTGACGACATTGGCGCGTGTACGGCGCCCGTTGAACGTCGGTCTATTGTTTCCGGTTCTGAGGCCGACACGTGACTCTTACGGTAGACCTGAGTCTGAGCAGGGTTGCACTGTTTTTATGTACCATCACGAGGGCAAATTCGAATTTATTAAGAATTTAAAAAATCTAGGGACCGTGAAAATGAAACTCCGCACCTCCGTATTATTTAGTTCTTTACCTGGCAAGTTTAAGTAAGTTAGAACGTAATTTATTGATTTCTTAAAATAGAGTTAACCCGAAAGCATTTTCGAATTATGATTTATTACAATTTTAAAAAGGGTTTAAGCGCGTATGAATTCAAGGAAAGTTTTAATTCGGTTTTTTGCGAACAAGTGCTTTCGTTGGCTACAATTTATTGCTTGTGTAAAGATTTCAAACGCAAAGTAGTTCTGTTCGGTGTCAAAAAGGCCAGGATTTCATCCTACGACTATGAAGGAAAAACAACATTGCTAAAGCTGCTAAAAAGATTATTGAAGATGGCAATGGAGCCACCTATGAGGTATTAGAGCATCAACTTTAGATTGGATCCTCAACTGTTTGGATAATCCTCCACGAGAAAGATGGGAAGTCGGAGCCGAGGCGGAAAAACTATCTATTCCCGACTCTTTGATTCAGTTTTCATCACGGATGAGAACAGAACGAAAACGAAAATAAAATAACGATTAAAGCCGAAACGGAAAAGGAAACGACATTTTGTTTTTTTGATCAAGAACTGAAACGAACATTTCAGTATCGGCTTTAACCGGTTTTCCTTAATGTTCTTCAGTGTTGTGAATTATTAGTAAAAGAAAACAGGAGTCGGAGTTGGTTTTAAATAATACCGACTCCGGAAATCGTTAATTTTTCTGCCGACCCCCATCCCTGCTCCACGATCACCTGCCTTTAAATAAGTTGCTATTTTTGTTGTGTCGCATCAAGTCTCTGAGCTTCCAAAGCAGAGCGTGTAAGAATTTACCATGAAACTTTGAATCTTCTCAACAATAGCGGGCACCAAATTTTGACCAAAATTGTGATAGAAGACGAAACTAACAATTATTTTTTGGATGTACCCAATCGCCAAGAGAGCGTATATGTATCAAGAGAATGAGCAAACAAAAAGGAACGATCAATGAAAAAAGTAATGCATGTAATTTTCTGAAGGACTATGGGCCCGATCCATTGCAGTAACAAATGCACAGAAAAATTTGTACCTGAAGTATTCAATAGAGTTCTAGAGCAGCGTTCCCCAAATGGTGGGTTGCAACCCGGCACCGGGCCTCGAAAGCAAAATGCCGGGTCGCAAGAAGAAACAGCATTATACTTCTCAGTAACAAATTATTTGGTTCATGTTTAATTTCTTTATATTTTTGAAAGAGTAAATGCTTCTTTATTACAACACATGAAAACTGTATGTACTTTCAAATCTGTTACCGATAGGTCAGTACAGGCAATAAGAATTTGATTGGGTCACAAAGGAGAAGTATAAGCATAATCGGGTCACAAAAAAAAAATGTTTGAGAAACGCTGTTTTAGAGGATAGGTCCATCACAATAATGTATCTTCTCATACGGCAGTTTTAGCTCTCCAATTTTTTGCTAGCAAGAAGATAAAAGTAGGTAATAAGGGCATCCACCGTACCCACCTGACTTGGCATTGTGGAACTTTTGGTTACCTTTTCGACTTAAAATAAATTTGCGGAGTTGAAAGTTCTTAGTCTTGGGAGGAGATTATTTTGCAAGTATTCCGAACGAAGATTGGATGGAAACTTTTAAAGAATGGGATATAAGAACAGTTAAGTGTGTAACTACTGACGGCTATTACTTTGAACATATATAAAATAAAATCTTACAAGGGAGGGTCACGATTTGTTGTCCTAGAATCTGATCAAGGCTGTGTTTATTGCATCAAGAACGTCAAAAGTAAATGTTTTGCAGAGTTATACGTGCCACTGGCCATTTCCTTCGGAAAAATAGGGGATAAACTGAAAAGTTGAATAATAAAAGTAATGTTTGTTATCGCGTTGGCCATGAAACCGTCAGAGATAGAATGAAAATTCTTCTATTTACCAATGCGCGCATCCTTTGCAATTAAAATGGTGCATCCGGAGAAAAACGCGAAAAACGAGGCCCTTGTAAAAACTTTTTTCCCCCTATGTTAAACGCCTATGCAAGTCGCATAGATTTAGTTATACAACTTCCCAAATCATAGCGCTTTTGCAGGGGTTTCATTTTTGATGTTTTTCTCCGGAACCGTTAAGGATTTTTTCAAAAAATTGCACCATTTTACTTGCAAAGGATGCTCGCATTGGTAAATAGAAAAATTTTGATTTTATCTCTGACCGTTTCATGGCTAAGGCGATAGCAAAAATCACTTTTATTATTCAAATTTTCAGTTTTTGCCCTATTTTTTCCGAAGGAAATGGCCAGTAGCACGTATAACTCTGCATAATATTTAGTTTTGATCAGGGTGGATAAAAATCATGATTTAAAAAAAAAAAAAAACGATTTATTTGATTTAAATCAGATTTTTTTGATTTAAATCAAATATACCATATTATCGAATTTAGTGACATATTCACATGCTATTTCTGTTTTGTGCTAATATATTTAATAACCAATATATTTAATTCGTTGCTGAATTTTTGTCAAAATTAAATATGATTAAGAATATTGAAAAAATCAGTGCTAAATGGTGATATTTAATTAATTATATACAGGGTGAGTCATTCGTGCGGGATCGGTCGATATGAGAGATATGAAGTTGATTCAAATGCTATTTTATACAGTTTTTTCTAAACACAATAAAAATATTTTCAAATATACAGGGTGAGTCACCTTTCTGAGACTAATAGCAACTTTTATATTTTAAATACAACACCCAATTTGTTATTTAATATTTTTGACCACCTTAATTTTAGCTTTGCATCAATATAAAATACTACAGGTTTTTTTATACGGCATTGTAAAAAAACAAATAATTTTCTAAATTATTCAAGGTTTTAAGTCCTTATTTAAAAAATTCTCCTGAAGTTGTTTTGAAGTACAGAGTTGTAATTTGGTATGGACATGCAGAAAAAATTTATCTGTTCGCTCAATATGAAAAAAATTTGAATCACACATACAGGGGTGTTTATAAAAGCTCCTAACTCGATTTTTTCAAATGCAAACCCCTTTTTTTATGTCATCGAATTCGTCTTTAAAAGAGCTTCATATTTTGTTAAGTATGTCCTATACCCAAAACTCATACTTTTCGAGATATTCGACATTTTTCTTTAAATCGTTATTGAAGCAATAGAGTGCCGTGGAACTTGAAAAAAACTGACTGTTCACTTCGCTAACGTCAAAAACTTGTCATTTATTTTTTGAATTATTGCATTTTATATATGAATATTACTTTACAAGAGCAAATTGATATGGTTTATTCACCATTTCGTGTATTTAATTACTAATAGTAATACAATTTTGTTTTATTATAAATATTATATTGTACTCATATAATCTGTGATTTAAATTGATAATTTGTTTTAAAAAATCACTTGATTTAAATCATGATTTAAATCAATTGATTTAAATCTGCTCAACCCTCGTTTTGATGTTCTTGATGCAATAAACACAGCCTTGATCAGATTCTAGCGACAACAAATCGTCACCTCCCCTGGTTAGAAACCATTAACCGTGTTTTTTTTTCCAAATAAATTTTGCTCGACCCCCGTACTACAAAATAAAATGGAAAACGTTCGATATTTTTCGTTTTCTAACAAGAGACGCGAAACGTAACAAAATCATAAACGACATGGGAAAAAATTAAGAAAAATTAGAACTTGGCGAAACTCAGAAGAAAAATATTAATATGAAAGAAATTCTATGAGAATTATAAAGATTAGTCACTACGTTTTGTCAGTGCACCCAAAAACATTGCCATGAATGGCTACCTACGGCCACGCGAGTGCAAATTTAGCACAAAATTTGGGTTTTTCTAGGAACTTCAAGGGTTACCCATTAAAGAACAACAATAAAGCCACCACAAGAGCAACCACCGGCAGTAAAAAGTGTGGAAGTGCTACCTGACAGTGTAGCAGAACGTACTATAATCGCGCAGCGCAGGCCAAGCGGACGTTGTTTGATGCGCGTATTGGTTTTGTGTGAGAGTCGGCTTACCGGCAATTTCCCACGTTCAACACCCCAGCCATGTTATATCATTACAACCCCATGTCACTTTATGCGACTACTATTTTATCTGAATTATTGCTTATATTACCACTCGCTAGGTAACATTTGACTAACACAAGTTCCGGTGTCGTGGTATTAAAACTAAGCCGTTCTTTAATTATTTCAATTTAACGCAAATATATTCCGACCACCTGTCGTTTATCATACACAAACACAGCAGTTTAAACGTATTATGATATAAACATGAGCTGGTTTATTTTTGAAAGTGGCATAAGTCACTTTTAGCGAAAAATAGAGTTAAAAGCTGTTAACGATTACAAAAGTGCATGGTATTTTTATCTTTAAACATTTAAATTGCAATTTCTTTCAAAATTATTACCATTTTTAATAGCATGATAATAAATTTGCTTCCCTGTACAGGGTGACAATAATCTACATGTGTTGTATGGGTAACTTTTTTATTATAAGAGTTACATAGTCGGTTAAAGCAGCAAAGTTGAGCAGAATTTTAAGACAAATTTAATGCCATTTTGTCATTTGACCTGCACCTTCAACTTTTTTAATATTTTGAAAAAACTAAGAACAAGATTTTATCAACGGTAAATAATTTCATACCCACCTACGTTAAAATTAAAATGTGAAATGATTCCTGTGGATATTTTTACGACGAATCAGAAAAAAATATGTAAAAAGTCATGGCACTCTTGATTTTTGAGAGACAAGTCAAAATCGACTTTTTTTAAATGGCAACCATAGTTGGCTATGGGTTCATTAAACAAAGTTTTTTTTTCTCGTTTCATTGATGTATGAGGTTGTTAGGTTTATCTTCAAAAATAAGCAAGTTATGGCAATATTATTGTGTTTATTAAGTTTAATCTAAGTGGCCATTGAAAAAAAAACAAAAGATCACATAATTAAGCTAACTGTACTTAAGTACTTAAAACAAAAGATCACATAAAGCTTGCTGTACTTAATTAAACACAAAAAATTAAAAACATACAATTTAAGATATTTTTCACATATCATAATAATTTATTCTTGTTCACTTACTATTATTAGATATTAAATCTAAGTTATAACATTTGTTGCAGGTTTAGGCCTCTCTCCATAGGCAATACAAAATTGAAATCTGCTTTTTGTAGATAATAATATTTTCCTAGGCACATTTCATTTTATTTGATGAACTGTCCTTAAAATAGCTAATCTTAATTTAGCAACTTTTAAAGATTGGCTGTTTTAAGAACATTTTATCAAACAAATACAAAAACATTATTATCTACAAGAAGCAGATCTTAAATTTGTATTGCCCATAGAGAAAGGGCTACTCCCTTAACACATGTAATAATTTAGATTTAATAGTAATAGTAAGTGAAAACCAATAAATTATAATAAAATGTGAAAAATACCTTAAATTATATAAATTTTTAATTTTTTGTGTTTAATTAAGTACAGCTAGCTTTATGTGATCTTTTGTTGTTTTTTTTTTTTCAATGGCCACTTAGATTGAACTTAATAAACACAATAATATTGCCATAACTTACTTATTTTTGAAAAAAAAAACAACAACCCATACACCAATGAAACAAAAAAATAAATCTTTTTAATGAACCCATAGCCAACTATGAATACCATTTACAAAGTCGATTTTGGCTTTTACCTCAAAAATCAAGTGTGCCCTGACTTTTTAGATTTTTTTCTCATTCTTCGTAAAAATTCTACAGGAATAATTTCACACTTCGATATTTTAACATAAGTGGCTATGGAATTAATTACCGTCGAAAAATTCATGTTTTAGTTTTTTCAAAATATTTTTAAAAAAGTTGAAGGTGTAGGTTCAATGTCAAAACGGCATTAAATTCGTCTTGAAATTCCGCCCAACTTTGCTAATTTAACCGACCATGTAACTCTCATAATAACAAAGTTACCCATAGAAATAACGTCAATACTCATACAACACATTCAGTATGTATCTACAAGTAACAAAATTTAATTTTCGTAAAGTAGTAAGGAATATTTGTTCGCGTCCACTGTTATTTTAATCTGAACTGCAACACTTTGTTCGAATATTATAATAGGGCACGTGCCGCCTTACATAATTATCCGAATTTAACACACTTTTCGGGTTTGTGTTATAAAAACTGGTTTCACTAAATACGGAAATATGTATTATTAGTAAACGCAGTTCTGTAAGATATTTTCATGGTTGACGGACCTCGTCCCAAAAGAAACAGGTTCCCACCTAATACGCAAAAGAGGGTTGCAAATTGGTTGCAATGGACCTGTATTTCCAGTTTAGTTCGTTCTGTGCAAAATAATCAATGCACCAGATTTCCTTTGTTTCGGTGACTACGCGTCCGAAAATTTCAACAAAAAACATTACGTACATTAAATAGATTTATTGCAAAATCACAATTGCATATCACATCTCGTTTGACGTGAAGTGTAGAAAGACGTACAAAATATAGTTATGGCGTTATGTAAATAAAAACTAAATCTCTCGACTACCTACATAAAACTATGTACAATATTTATATAATAAATACTATATCGAAATAAGGTACAAAAATGACTAAAGCAAACGTACAACGCAAAAATAATTTACAGAGTTGTGCTTTTTAATGGCAACTCGTCGTTTAAGACACTTTTTTAATACTGTTGTTCGTCAGATATTCACAACCACGATTTAAAAGGTAAAAAATGTTTGTTAGTAGGCCACCTCGGCACCCCAAGGTCGATAGGGTTTCATACCCTGAGAACTAGAATTGCTTTGGTTGTAATTTTGGTGATGGCTGGACGTCGGCACGTTAAACGCGTTCGTCGGGTATTGGTGTGGACTATACCCCACGACCGATGGAGCAGTGGTCAATGGTGTTAATATGGAGGTAGTCGATGGCAGACGCGAGTTGGCATCCGTCGCTGAAACCACCGAAGTCTGCACACAGGACGTGGGAATATCGTAATGCGCCAAGTCGTGGACATTGTGCAGTCCAGGCGGAGGCTGGTGGCTCGAAAGATTACCTATCGAAGTATGGTTGGACGCGGGCGAAGAAGGATGAGGGCTGAGCGGGGTGTAAGGTTGGCTAGTTCCGTAAGTCCAAGGGCTAGGGGGCGCCGGCTTCGTTGCTAATTCACGTTGGGCCGCACAACACTGTAGATGCGACGTAAGACGCAGCCTGAGAGGATTTTGCATATCTAGCCCCTCTATTCGTTCTAGATATCTTATCACTTCCGCCACACATTCCCTAAAGCCCATTCCGTGGTAATCCATCGCATATTTATGGGGATCATAAGCCAACGCATCCAGACCTGAAATAAAACAGAATCATTCAATAAATGCATGAGTTATTTTAATAATTCTTTTAATATAAGTAAGTTTAAGCAACATTTAATCATATTTTCCTCAAAGTACTCTTGCAGTGTTATATGGGATACACATATTACAAAGGAAAATAAAAAACGAACTTATAATACAGTCATAAAAAACAATATAACCTACAGCTCAGAAGTATGGCCTCTAAAAAAACAGAACAGAGAGTTTACTGCAAGCTACTGAAATGGGTTTTTGGAGAAGAGCGGCAGGAAGATCCAGAAGAGAAAAAATAACAAATGAACGTATTAGGGAAATAGTGCAAATAACAATTACAGATGACATCAGAAATAAACAATTAATATGGTGCGGACATGTACAGCGAATAGCTGACGATAGAATCCCAAAACGAATCCTAAACTGGCAGCCCAAAGGCAGAAGAAAACCATGCAGACCAAGAAGAAACTGGAGAGAAGGCATAGACAAGGACATCAGGGAAAGAGAACTAGAAGACGATGATACATGGAACGACCGAGAGAGATGGAAATTGGAAATCGGAAAAAATCGGAGTGTTATAAACCGATATACATACAGGCTGGTCCACATAGAAGGGCGGGCCACTATTGGAATCTCGTGAACGGTAAGAGCTACAAAGAACTTTACATTAGACAAATTGTTCCCCTTTCTGAGACCTATTCAGTGATGCTTTAATGTTTTTAAAAAAAGTCCCATGGCACGCTAGATAATTAACGAAAATCAAAATGGGATTTTTTTTTAATCGCTCACGCTCATAACTCGGTTACACTTGATGGTACAAAAATATTTTTTGAGAAAAAGTTGTAAAATAAAAACGTTCATTTGTTTCAATTCACGGCGTCATAGGGACTTTTTGATGAATTTTATTTATTTCGAGCCTAAATATCAAAATAAATCAATTAAACCTTATATTACTGATAGGAGAAAAAATGCTTTTTCATGAGGTCATAGCCAACTATGGTTTCCATATAAAAAAATGCAAGTTTGTAATTTATCCAAGAATTTAAACAATATTGAAACAAATGAATGTTTTCATTTTACAGTGCGTAAAAAAATCTACAACTTTTTCTCCAAAAATATTTTTGTACCAATAATAACCGAGTTATAAACGATTTTTTTAAAAAAATCCATTTTGATTTTTGTTTATTATCTAGCGTGCCATGCAACTTTTTTAAAACATTAAAGCATCACTGAATATGTCTCAGAAAGGGAAACAATTTGCCTAATTTAAACTTCCTCGTAGCTTCACGAGATCCCAATAGTGGCCCTTCTATGTGGACCACCCTGTATATATGTATGTATTGAAAAGATAACGACCACAAGTTATAAGATAAAGAAATTTGATGGGTTTAGTGGTCTGTATTGAAGGCTTCAGCCGGGCACAAAGAAAACTCTTTATTGATCACCAATATTTCGGATTTATTTTAATCCTTCCTCAGGGTTTCTAAGGTACAAAACAAGACATTTTAACGAAAATCTGAATAAAAGTGTTTTTATTCCCACGAATTTATACTTACTCAAAGTGAGAATGTATCATAAAGCTGCACTACTTGATTCGCCAGAGTAGAAATTCATTTTGTAAACGTATTAAATAGTTAAAATTTGATAAAATATTAAAATTTTTCTTGATTCATAAAATTAAAATGTTGCTTAAACAAGCCAACTCAACTTGTGTTCTGTTTTTCAATATCAATACTGAATTTTTGACGATGTGAGAAAAAAATATAAAGGACTTTTAATTAAGCTTATTCATATCAAGATCAATCAATCACACAATTGTCATACAATTATATTACTGCACTTACAAAAAAAATTGTTATAATTATCGAAGTCACTCAATAGTCGCTATTTAAATAAAATCAAATGATAATTACCTTTAGAATGGATCATTTTAAGATGATCGACAGTCATTTGTAAAATTTCTGCTTTTTCCAACTTGGCAGATCCTTGTTTTTCAAAGGCACTAGGCACGAGTCGTTTAAGTTCCGACAGAGAAGTATTAATCCTGTCACGTCTCTTCTTCTCTATAACTCCTCTCCGTTTCTTGCGCGATAACATCTGACAACTGTCGGTCTCACCGGATGTACATCTGCAACAGGTTGAGAAGAATAAGTAACCCGTCCATCAACGTGTTCAGCTGACGCTATACAAAAAGTTACTTCGAGTTTTTACTTACTGTTCTTTGGAAGATTCTTCGGAAAAGACATCATCGCAGTCGTCGCTTTCCGATAGCGGTCTTTTACAAGCTCTAGATGCGGGCGTCCAACTAGAAGAAGGATTACTGGGGTATCCCCAGTGGAGTCCCGGATTCTGCGATAACGAGTGGTCATCCATGATTCCGCAATAACACCACCACTTTTAATCAAGGCACTAGGCGTTGCGAGTTGTCTTAGGTGCAAAGGAATACGGCGCGTGTCGGGCGTCGGTGACGGCGTTCACGCGCGTGCACGACGTACAGTCAAATGTGTCTTACCCTGTTGATCGTACGGACGTCCCAACACATTTCTGGCACGTTTTCACCCCACTCCTACCCCCACTAGCTGAAGGCACCCTCTTTTTTTAATCGCCATGTGGACCCTATGCATGTCCTTGTTATCTTCCCGTTGAGCCTGTTGCTATTGTGCTTTGCTCTCTAATCAAATTTTCCCACACAGTTACCCAGAAGCGTGATATACCAATTGGTAAAGATTTATAGATAACCACTACACATAATGAGTGTCGTTTGTAAGTTTAGTTATCAATAATGCAACGCTGTCGTCGACGCGATAAGGAAATGCTTAATATCATGACCGCAAATAAATTATTCATTCAAGAATTACAGCGCATGAAACACTTATTTGATTGTATCAAATTAACGAAATCATCACAAAATAATGACGTTTAATTTATACATGAAAAAAGCCAATATTTTATTATCATATCAATATTTGTAATCAGATCTACTAAAAGTACTTCTTTGACAACATTTTTATTATATACATAGCAGGTACACAAGTAAAATAAATTTGCTATGCACATGCTTGTTATTTATTGTAAGATTATTAAGCTAAATTTATTTAAATTTAAGTACCACAGCATTTATCAAAATTTTGCGATATTCTAAATAGCTTGAAAGGCACTTAAAGGTAATTAAATTACACTTTCAGATGAAATAAATTCGAAATCTTTCCAATCTCTTCCGAGAACACGAGTATACAATGAATATACCAAATGTATAACAATAATTATAGGATTTTATAGAAAATTATGAATAAATATTTGACCATTTTTAATTTATAATTAAAGCTTTTAAAACGTATTTTTGACGTTTTTAGAGTAAATGCTTGTTATTTAGGGATTTTAATTTAAATATGTTGCGTTTTTTTTTTGAAAAATTCGATATTTTGTGAAAATTTATAATTATAATAATTCAAACCATTGGAAGGCCTTTTTATTTGAGGTGTAAATAACATCCGAAAAAAGTTTTAAGCCAAACACTTAAGTTTAAAATTCTTTTAAAAAAAGTGTTAAGACCTCAAAAATTGTCACAGTTTTTTATAAAAGTTTTGGAATTGTAATTTGACTCACTGATTTCAGGGTGTATTATTAATACAGGGTGTCAAACAAGGTATGCCTTCGCAAATTTTTGCATACATCGAATGTTTAGGACCTAAATAAAACGTTTTTACGATTACATTTTTTTTTATGTGTCCCAGTTATCGTGAACAGCATGGGGATCTCGTAAACGGTAAGAGATATAGATTTGGTTAAATGGGTCAAAACGATGTATGGCATAGATTCTATGCTATAAGAGCCACGTCTATGATTCAAGAGCACCTGTTCTATAAGAAAATCTTGAAAAAATTAAAAGTTTTTGCGCTATTGATAAGAACGTATTTAAAAGAAGAAAGTTGATGTTAAAAATACAAAAACAAATGAAAAAAGGTAAAATTTATTGACAGATATAGATTCTACGCAAAAAAGTGCACCAATAATTTCCAAAAATATTTTGAGTGTGAATTCAAATAAGCAAGTTATACGCAAAAATTAAAAACCTGATGCGTTTAGTTTTTTATCAATAACGCAAAAACAGTTAATTTTTCAAAGATTTTCTTATAGAACAGGTGCTCTTGAGTCGTAGATCATTTATGGACCCATGTTGATATGAAATATTCGCTTTAAAATGAGTTTTTGTATCGACTGTTTAAATCCTGCTACAAAAAAGTGCATTACCCTATATAAACCGTAAAATTTTATTTTAATTTTTATATCAAGTTACCTACGGATTTTTTAAACAAATTAATATCTCTACAAATTAAGACTAACACAAGCAACTTTTTGCCGATTTCATCGCATCTCAATCTTTTAAATTATCGGATATCCTCGCAGTGGTCCAAATTAAGTGATACAACAGCCTGTATCAGTATAGTATACATTAAAACAATCGAATTTATCCTGTTTACTTAGAGCGATTACATCCTTTATTGCGTAATCCGGCTTTAATTTTCCCCACAAGTTAGCGGCCATGAAAATATTGTAAATACTACCGCTGTTATATTAACTTAAGTTTTGTTACTGTTACATATGTGTATAAGGTCCATAACGTGATCCAGTTTGCCCATCAACCCGCACGTGACGCACCGGGCATCTAAGCACGCTATTCGTTTGTTTAACTTAACATATAATTCCGCTGTTAAGTAAGAAGGGACACGAAATAAGCTAAAATCGGTAAATCAAGCGATAATGTTCAGATTTTAAATTTCCTCATGTGAGAATTGGGTTGTTCCGCCCGGTAATTGCTTGTTGAAACTCGAAACGCAGACAAGAAAATAAAACCGGTAAAAATGTAATGTGTTATGATGTAAATTGTTTACAAATGTTGAAAATTCATCGGCTAAATATTGTTTTTTTATTAAAATAACTCGCGGTTGTTTATAATTGTCGTATTTAAAATTATATAAAATAATCTCTTTATCGTGTGCTTTCTAATTTGTGTCTGAATATTATAATAGTGGGCAGGATTTTAGTGCGTATATGGGGCCTATGGTTTTGGTCTTCAGTTATTGTATCAAGGGTAGCAAGGGTGAAATCGTGGGAAGTGTGGCCTTTAGCCAGTCGCACGTCATGCCGCCCCTACACACACGATGGACAAATCGAACAAACTTTTAACTTAATAGAGCACAACAAATACAAAGAAAAACATACAAACCAATATTTTGTTAATTATTTAAATAGAATGCGTTATACATTAATGTAACGCACAATTGTGGATTATTAATTAAACTTCTCTTAATTGATTTAATTACGAAGTAGTTTAGATTGACTTGCCGGAATAAAATCGGAAGGAAATAGATTGATTTCGTTGTCCGTCTTTTAGGAAAAACTCCAAAAAAGTTTAAACTAAAGTAATTATCAGAAAACTTCATTAACAAGTTTCTTACGCGGTCAATAGCAATTATGCACCATAATTGTGTTAAAATTGAGGTTAAAAGCAGAGACCCGAACCGCAAAGAATAACGGTTCAGTTCCGATTACCGGTTCGATAAATTTTAACTTTTCGGTTCACCAATTTATTTAGCATATTAAATAATCACAATGCACTAAAATTCAGATTTTTATTTTAAAAGGTAGTTTAAAAAAATCAAAATACGAATAATTTAATCTTTTACTCCCGTTAAATATTAAAACTCAGTTTTAACTCTATTATGCAAATTTAAACTAATTTAACCGAATCTCTATCTTTTATATTAGGCGAGATTGCCATCAGGGCCGCAGAGTTAATCTACCGCCCTGTGCGACCATTAAATTGCCACCCTTAAAAAGAATAATTTTTAATCAAAAGGAGTACCTATTAAAACACACGTAACAATACATTTTTAGAAATTCATTTAATAATATGTATAACTACTACAGCAATAGAAACATAATAATACATTTTTTCTACGACCACTAACGTAAATGACTCTTACCGCACAGCCTGCATGCATAGCAAGCAAAAAGCATAGTTTTTTAAAGAAATTATCAAAGTGGACTCACGACAAACACTTCCTGCATGCTTAGTAAGTAAGCAAAACGCACACTTATCTAGAAATGTCAGAGTAGGCTTACGTCAAAATTGACAAGACAACGTAATTCCATGTGTTTATTAACCAAAAAGGCGTTAAAATCGTAGGTATTGTGTGATCGTAGAAAAAGTAAGCTACATAACACGAGTTGTAAAGCATTTACGCACTCGTAGAAATACGCACGCGCCGCTACGCGGCATTGTGCGCAACTTTTTTACTCGTGCGTAATATGCTTCTTACAACTCTTGTTTTGTAATGCATGTATCTTTATTTACTAGTCTACATTCCTACAAATTTACCGCCCGGGTGCGGTGCACCCCTTGCGCCCTCGCAGTATCAATGAAGTGGTACACCTTGTACATTAGTCTGTTTTTATACCAGAATATATGTCTCATTAATATTCAACCAACATGAATATGGAAAGGCTATGATAAATTTTAAGTGCCGTGTTTAATAAGTTTTTATTATTTCAAACTTTCCGCACTGTTTTCGTTACCTATGTTGTGGAACTGAATTTATTACGAAAACAATTTTTTATCGTGTTTATTATTTTTTTTAACTGCCAAACAACACAGTCTACACAAATATTTTGTTACAAAAAGATTTAAGACTTTTCTTAATGTCTACGTGTACAATGCGACAAAATCACGCGACACCCTCTTTTAGTGGGCAAAAAGTAACACAGGAATTAGGGTTGATGCTTTGGCAAATGATTTGTCGTCCAGCTAGGACTCGAACAATGCTGCAGTCATTAAGACATTACTGAATGTTTGGGTGACTACTGCGTCCAAGTATAATACTCTGTAAAAAAAAAATACTGCTGCACCGTGAAACGCTCCAGTACAAATCGTACAGTTATTCGAATTAAACAATAGCCAAGTATGAATGATGAATAAACTAATGAATGAAGTCCATTTGTGTATTATTTCTTGGAGGGCGTATTAAACTGAAAACTATTACACCACAATCAGTTCATTTACATTCATTAATTGAAAGTCGAATTATTGCAGTAACTATTTGAAGGAAATGTATGTAATTTATTAATAAAATTGACAACACATTGTATTGTGCACTTGCCCATAATAATTACAATAATTCGTATTTTTTAAATGGCAATAATAGTTTTAAAGATAATTATGTCGAAAATTAAATATATCTAGCCTTATTTTGAAGTAAATCATCAATAAAAATAATATTTAACCAATCAGTTTATAACCATTTTTCCTTTGATGAAGAATATTCTGTAAAAAGCTAGACCAGACTCTGGTCCCGTCGTAAAAAGCATTATTATTTATCAATTGATAGAGCCGGAATAAAAAATTAAGGTAGGAAGGAAAACAAAAAACGGTAAGCAAAACGCACACTTGTCTAGAAATGTCAAAGTAGACTCAAGTACAGGGTGGTCCAAATTCGATGGGATTGCATGGGTATCTCGGTTAATATTTAAGATAGAGAAACGGTTAAATTACCAAAAATGTGCAGTTTTTGGAGACAAACTCAGAATTGTTATCAAATATATTCTATCTTCTCCGATTTTCCTTTGTTTTCACAACCTGCTTTTTGTTTCTCATCTTTAAAAATTTTAAAAACCTTTGTAACTTGCGTATTAATGAAAATAAATACATCAACCCTAATATATTTGGAAAGGGAAAAAGTAAGGAATTTAAATAGGTCATAGCCAACTATAGCTTCCATTTAAAAAAAGGTGAGTTTGTGTCATACCTTTTTAACGGCGAGCGTAAGATTTTTTTTTTAGTACCTACCTACTATCAAAATCTACATAAAAATATCTACAAATAATCTGTAATTTCTGGTTCAATCTGTATAAACTTTTTCGATATTTAAAACAATAAGGGAGATATGAAACATTATAAATATAACAAAAAAACAGTTTGTCATTAATAATTCAAAAACCGGAAATTCAACAATATTCTATCATTTCCGGTTTTCGAGTTATCGAATAAAAAGTGTTTTTTTGTCATATTAATAATGTGTCATATCTCCGTTATTGTTGTAAATATCAAAAATATTTATTAAGATTATTTTTGGATATTTTTATGTTTAATTTGATTATACTAAAGAAAAAAAATTTACGCTTGCCGTTATAAAGTTATGACACAAAACTACCTTTTTTTAAATGGAAACGATAATTGGCTATGACCTATTTAAATTCCTCATTTTTTTCTCATTTCAAATATATAAGGGTTGATGTATTTATTTTCTACAATACGCAAGTTATGAAGGTTTTTTAGTTTTTTTTTTAAGAAAATCATAGTAGGCTGTGAAAACAAAAAATAAACAAGGTGTAAAACCTTATAAAACTCATGTGGTACAAGTTACCAAGGTTTTTTAATTTGTTTTTGAGATAAATACGAAATTTTTTGAACATAAGATAAACAACAATATCCTACATTACTGCTGATACCGACTATATCGTTGTTTTCTTATTTTCAAATATTTACAATGTCTATCTCCACAACAAATTAAAAAACCTTGGTAACTTGTACCACATGAGTTTTTTAAGGTTTTACACCTTGTTTGGTTTTTGTTTTCATAGCCTACTATGATTTTCTTAGAAAAAAAACCTAAAAAACCTTCATAACTTGCGTATTATTAAAAATAAACACATCGACCCTTATATATTTGGAATGAGAAAAAAATAAAGAATTTAAATATGTCATAGCCAACTATCGCTTCCATTTAAAAAAAGGCAATTTTGTATCATAACTTTTTAACAGCGAGCGTAAAAAATTTTTTTTTAGTATAATTAAATTAAACATAAAAATATCTAAAAATAATTTTAATAAATATTTTCGATATTTACAACAATAACGGAGATATGACACATTATTAATATGACAAAAAAACACTTTTTATTCGATAACTCGAAAACCGGAAATGATAGAATATTTTTGAAAACGGTTCTGAGTTTGTCTCAAAAAACTGCACATTTTTGGTAATTTAACCGTTTCTCTATCTTAAATATTAACCGAGATACCCATGCAATCCCATCGAATTTGGACCACCCTGTACGTCAAAAATGACAAGACAACGTAATTACTGGGTGTATATTAGCCAAAAACCCGGTAAAATCGTATGAATTATGTGATCGTAGAAAAAGTATGCTACATAACACGAGTTGTAAAGCAATTACGCATGTAGTATGCGTCTTACAACTCTTGTTATGCAATATGGTACTATTAGAACACTCTTCCAAGTACACCAAAATTGCTGTAATGCAGATACTTTGCAGTGGCTTAGTATCAAACAACGAATAGTTTTTAGTACGATTATTTTAATGTTCAAAATAATTAATAACCTGCTTCAAAATTTTTTGTCAAAATATATAACCCAAAATTCTGAGATTATTAATTATTCGACTAGAAACCGTAGACTTTAAATTACCATTTAGAAAACGAAATTATACCCACAATTCTGTTTTATAAAGGATTAAAAGTTTATAACAATCTATTAAACGAGGTTAGGAATTAAATTAATATTGTAAAGTTAGACATAAGCTCAGCAGTTTTATGATGAAACAGTTTTAATAGTATAGTTACAGTAGTTTGTGTATGTTCTACGGTGTGTTTCTGTGACTGTTTCAACGTTTTAGGGTAGATGGAGGAGGTCATTTGTGATATTTTTTGCCAATAAAGCAATGGTTTGAAATACACCCCTCAGAGTTACAGGCCGAAGAGGCCAAAATAAATTGCACTCTTTCATTTTAAATTGTGTTATTAAATGCGAAAAACAAGAAAAACGAGTATCTACTTCTAACAACAAATCCATTAAAAAAACTGCTGCTTGAATTTGCGGCCCTCACATTCGATACAAATAGTGAATGGAACAACGCAATGGGTTTGTGTTGATTCTTTCAAAGACGCCTTACATTGTCTGGACCTGTTCATATGCAGCGGCATTTCTGGCCACCAGATCTTCCTCGGACTCTATTGGAGTCTCGTAAGTAAGGCTTTTCATGTTCCCCCACAAGAAACAATCTAATGAAGTCAAATCTGGTGACCAAGCAGGCCATGCGATTGGACCTCCACCTGTAACTCCGGGGGGATGCATTTCCAACCATTGGTTTATTGCCAAAAATTTCACAAATGACTTCTATCTACCCTAAAACGTCGACACATTGTCACAGAAACACCCTGTATAATTGTAAAATAATTAGCCAACCTCTAAATAAATGTCATTATTATTATTACTTCTCTACAAGAGATCCTTTAAAAAAACACAAGTGATTTAATTAAACGTATTCATACAATTAAATAAATCACTTGGATAATTTAAGCAATTGTTTGGAGAGTTTGTTAAATGCAGTTAATAGCAATTCAGCAAAAGTAGTGGTGAATCGAATAATTAACTTGTTTGTAAGCAGAATTATAAAACGAATGACATGGGAATCAATAAAAGTGAGCAATTGGAAGTTTTATTAAATATTCATATAGTTAAAAGGCAAGTAATAAGATTATTTCAGGCGAGTAAAGCAGGTGTTACGAAATGGTTATGCTTCCACCTCATCTCATTTATTTTGTATGAGGAGAAACACCAAACCAAGCTAGATTAACTGATATTTACCTATATTACCCAATTTTATTATGAATTCATAAACCGCTTCTATCGAGCATCGAGATAAAGAAGCTTGATTTTTCTTTTAACTTCCGTATGAGTAATGGACAGCGATTAAAAGAATTTTGTACTAGAGCCAAAATTTTTTGTCGGAAAATAAGTCAAGTGCAATTTTCTCCAGTGGAGGAAAACAAGTCAAATCACACTTATTTCAAGAGGCAATCATCGGAAACGATAAAAAATCCTTTTTGACATTATCAGAAATTGCATGAAGCGATGTTACCTACACACATCGACCTACTAGCAATTTTGATAAAACTGACGCTCTGTTTATTGAGTTATAAAAAATTTTGTTGCTAATTTATTTCGCTATACTTCTCGACACTAAAAAATGTAAACTTTTCATTTGCTATTTCGTTGTCGAAAGCAATTCGAATAAACTTTTTGTTATCTTAAAATAAGAAATTGAACTAAATACGCGTTAACTTAATTTGGCAAATATTATCAGATTTTTTGGTGTCCAATTATTAAAGCTTCAGAAATATGATACAAGTTAACGCACTAGCAACCAAAAATTTTCAAAATTGTAACGACTTTACAATGTATTTTATCTAAGGAACAGTGTAGTAGATTATACAGTGTGTACAATTTTATTAAACATTGCATGTTTACCTGTAAATGATCATTAAAACGTCAATAACTTGAGGATTAATAATTAAAGACGGAATACTCACAAAAGACAATTAAATTTCAACAAGTATATGTAAAAAATATAGGGTGTTCTTTTTAAATTATTTTTTATTGGCATTGTTAAGTTGTAAATATTATTTTTTTATAAGGTCTGCATCACGCCCGGCAAGGGTGAGGCAACCGAGGCACTTGCCTCAGGTAAACGATGGGAAGGGTGCCAAATTTCCTCGTATGAGATCGCCCTATTAAGCAGTATGTTTAGAATAAAAACTTTAAAAGGTCATACAGACACACGACGGGCCTCAAGGGCAAATACCATCAAAAAATTGCACCAACAAATACCCAAAGTGTATAAGATATTAATTAATTTGAAAAATGAGCAATCATTGCAATGCGCTACAATTAAAAGCATACTGAAACAAATAAATTTGTTGATACATAAACAAAGCTTTGCAATCAAAAACGATAACTATAATTAAAGCATCACGTTTAATAGAAGGATTATCTAATTCCTTGCAGCAAATGAGAGACACCATATGGGATTTTTTTCTAAAAGTGAAACTTTGGCTTCAGAAATGGAATTGTCTACAGAATTTGAAAACAAGCGAAGCAAAATTATTAAATTAGATGATTCAACTTTATGAGTGAAGAGTTGTCAAAAATTAAAGATTATTTGCAATGCACGAGTTATATTTTGTTAGAAAATTTCTCTCACCTAACCTACCTGTCAAATTAAATGTATGTTATGTCAAATTTTACGAGTACTGTCAGAGTGGTGCGTAAGGGGTGTGGTTTAATCTATATTAAAGTAACGCTACTGGTCGCCGAAATTCGTCAAAAAAATTATCAAGACCAAAATTATATTTTCGACCAATCACAAACTCAGATTTGTTAGAAACGACCAATAAACGCATGAAAATCTGTTAATTGCGAAAAGAATATTATCAGTGTATGATAATGTTTATTGGTCGTTCCTAGGAAATCTGAGTTTGTTATTGGTCGAAAACGCAAAGTTGACAGAAGGATCAACATCTGACGGGGGAATATAAAATTATTACCGTGTAATAATGCTCCTTTTAGTAGTCTCTAGATCTAGAGGATTTAAAAATAGTGGTTGGTTGAAAACGCATATTTGACAGGTGAAAGAAGTTATCGGGGGTAATTACACGAGAGCTTTGTTTTTAGCCGGACAAACTTGCGTTGCTACGAAAGTTTGGTTGGTAGGAAAGTCGACGAGACAAAACTGTCTTTGACAGTTGTCGAGTCAAGAATTGCCTAATAGCAACTAAACTTGAGTTTAGTAAAACCAAGTTTGTCCAGGATAAAAACAAAGCTCGAGTGTAATTCGGTACGATAACTGCACGAATAAATTATAACCTTCAAATAATAACTAACAAAACGTCAAAATGTTTAAGTCATAAATCGGTTGCATGGTAACAAAAGTTACATGCAAAAATGCAAGTGGATATTTACTTAGGTACCTTTTTATCCGCTGTCATAACGACAAAACGTGACGTCATTATGGAGAATTTAACATATGAGTGTAGTTATCACTGTAATTATATTAAATTTTGTTTTTTCTCTATTATTAAATTAAATTACTGAAAAATTTTTAATATTCTAATTCATCACAACATGTGTAACACTCATTTTGTTTTTCTTTTGTTAAGGTTGGTGTGATTTAATTTTTAATATGTGCAATTTTATGTTCCTATTACAATTGTACTATTACTGCGTTCCGTGATTTTTAATTTAATAATCAATTTATTTTGTTCTTAAAATCATTTATTTATTCTGATTAATACTTATTAGAAATAAAAAACTATACAGGGTGATTGATTGAGACCGGGCATTAAAAATATATGAAGAATGAAAAAGGGTATGGATCTGAAATTTTGGTTATGACCATAATGGCATCTGATCTGTTTATTGAAAATATTTTCAAGATGGCGACACTTCCGCAAATACCGGAAGTTGGCGTCTACTTTTTTATTTCAAATACAATGGTCTATTTTTTAGTGCATTTTTGGATTCAAAACGTTATTTTAGAGGGACTTTTATTAGCAGTCCCTATACCTAAGTGCAGTCAGTTTTTAGATTTTTGGACTTTTTTGAAAATTTTTTGATTTTCACCGTGATGCTTAATATTATCTAACATGGTCATTTTTAAAGAAAAAACGCTTAAATTTAGACCATGCCTAAAAGAAACCTTGGACTACATCCTGGAATTTTTGCAATCGATGAATTACTTACAGGGTGTCCAAAATTTAATTTTCTTTTAATACAACTTCAGACCACTAAAACTCGTTTTTTTCAAATACAATGCCCAAACTTTTTTTTCATTTTCTAATGCAAAATTACATTCTGCATCAACCTGTATTAGCGTTTCGTATACCTATCTGCAACAGTTTTCGAGTTATTAAGAATTTTTGATAGAGTTAAGAGAAATTGCAACATTTTTAAATAGTAGGCCTTGGAAATGACAACAAATGCCAATACTTAATAACCGTCAACCACTTTTATTGCGTTTGTCTGAAGCATCCATGAAAATGTATAATCAAGAGTATTCAAACACGAATATTTTGAACTTATTTTATATTCATGAAGGATGTAACAAGATTATTGAAAGAACTTGCCGCGTGGTCAGTGAGAGTTATCCTTATTTGACTGTAATGACCAGACAGAAATTTTAATGAATAGAATCAATTTTTTTTCAATTTAGAAGAGTGAAATCTGCTTGTATTCGACCTAAGCGTGTGACAAATGATGAAACTAACAAAGTTAACATCCTGAGATATTTTAATGACCATCCTCAGCGATCAATTCGATTGGTAGCGCAAGACTCGGGTTTAACATACTATGCTGTACAAGCTACATTAACAATACACAACTATTCGTTCACACTTTCAATAATTTCAGATCCATACCCTTTTTCATTCTTCATATATTTTTAATGCCCGGTCTCAATCAATCACCCTGTATATATAGGGGCGCAAATTTACCCTCCTGCCTCGGGTGAAATTACCTCTAGGCCCGGTTCTGTTCTACATCTATCAAAAATGTAAAAAAACTTAATAATTCAAATAGAATAGATTTTATCTACAATAAACTAAATGTTTTAAAAAAAAAATTGTTTGAAATTTAAAATAATAAAAAATATGTCCTGTTTAAAAGAAAAAGTTACTACGTATTGGCACAAACAAAAAAAAAACAATCGATATAGCACATTTAAATATTTCGAAGCCAACTAAAAAAATTAAATTAGGGGTAATATCTTAAAAATGATGTGATAGAAAAAATCTAAAATAATAGTTACCTACATTCTACATAAAAAGTACGTATAGAAAGTACTAACAAAAATGATCTATAATTAAAGCAAAAAAGTTATGAGAGAAAAAAGAAATTCAACATTTTCATATTTTTTGCTAACTTTTAATGTACGAAACATTGTACTTTTAAAAATAGATTGTAGCTTTTCTCTTACTTAGGAAATATTCATCTCTTAAGCAAACCTGTATCTCTTATAATAAGCAAAATCCCCATGTTGGAAAAGTTATCTGGGACACCCTGTATAATGTGTCGGGAAATTTTAGCGTTGTTTAAAGTGTGCCGCGACACTTAAAAGCTTGAAAAGCACTGCTATGCACACTTTTCGTTACATAATAAGAGCGTCGAATAAAACCCTCGTGCGAACTAATCCCGTCGCCAAGTTAATACTGTAAGTTCTGTTACCATAACAACAGCCTTCATAACTCCAGGATGTTCCAATTTCAATCAGGGAAGAGTTATAAACGCTGCGCAAATTCCGATGATTTCATTAAGTAGGTACCTACCCTTCATGGGATTTCATAACTTCCCTCCCGTATCTAGTACCAAAGATTTATAATCCACTTATTATTCATACTACCGAAACTTGTTCCAAATTAAATTTAAAAATTTTCCTTTTTTAAGTAATTTATAGCCGCCTTCAACTCGAGAATTTTTTAATTTAACGCGTGTTAAAGACAAAAAAACTGTAAAATTTATATTGACCAAGGGTATTTAATTTTTAAAAATGTAATTTAATTTGAAAATACGGAAAACTTATACAGGCTGTACACCTAATATGTATTTTTCTATATAATTGAAAACAATTTTAGGTTATGTAATTATTGATCTCAAGTAACTTTTGTATTTAAACTTTTTTTGCAAACTTGATGCTAAGGGATATGAAGGAAATAGGCACAAGATGATTTTTTCAACTAATAGTTAACATACTATCAAGGATTTTTGTAATAAAAGTCAAAAAAATCCAGACTGATATTTTATCCGCAATCATTTTAATTAATTTGTTTCATCACTGTAACCAAATATTTAATTTTTTTTATTCCGTGATACAACAAACCATCCGCTAATTAGTTAGTGACTTTACAATTAGCTAGTATTAAAAACTTCTAATTAAATTACTCAGTATTACAGATGCTAACTAGAAAATCAGAGGCACAGTGGCAACAAGAGATGATTAAAAGCTCTTTATTTAATTGCTTTTTTTGTATAGTCGTTTTGTTCGACTCAAAAATACAACACTTATACAGGATGGGCAAAAATTGATAGACGATTTTGACGTAGCATTGGTTATTCCATAATTCCAAGTTGAAAAATCTTAACACAAAAATGTTAAATTTTCTTAGTAGATTATTACTTAACATTACTTTTAATATGCATAATTTTAAAAACTGAAATAGATCTTATTTGTTTTATTTTTATTTCCACAAGTAATTGATTATACAGGGCGAGTCGATTGTGGCTAAACGGTTTGAGAAAGAAAGTTAATTTAAACGCCATTTCATACAGTTTTTCTTCCGAACACGATAAAAATATTTTCAAATATACAGGGTGAGTCATCTCTCTGGAACAGCAACTTTAATATTTCAAATACAACACCCCATTTATGACCGCCTTTATTTCAGCTTTGCATCAATATAAAATACTAGTTTTTTTATGCGGCGTTGTCACTTAAAAAAAAAAAAAATAATTTTCAAGGTTTTAAGTCTTTATTTAAAAAATTCTCCTGAAGTTATTTTTCGAAGTACAGAGTTGTAATTTGGCAAGGACATGCAGAAAACATTGCTCTATTCGCTCGATATGAAAAAGTTTGAATCACGCATACAGGGTGTTCATAAATAGGTGGTTCCATGATTTTCAAAAGCTCGTAACTCAATTTTTTCAAATGCAAACCTCTCTAGTTTCTTATGTCATCGAATTTGTCTTTAAGAGAGCTTCATATTTTGTTAGATATGTCCTATACCCAAAACTCGTACTTTTCGAGATATTCGACATTTTTGCTTCTAATCGTTATTGTCCAGGTACAGAACGTCGCTGGCTTACACGTGACTTGGTCGGTCGCGTGAGTTCATTACTAACATCGCGCCGGCCCCCCGCAAGGGGCCACAGCTGAAAGACAAACACGTTCTTAATCTGCAAGAATCGAGCTCGCTGATGGTCCAAGAATCAACTGTGTACGGCAAATAATAACAAAGTTACGAACGTTTAAATATTGCACATTTTTCCCATTTAAATACATGTAATTTCGTGCGCGAAAAAAAGTGTTAGTATTTCTTTCTGTGTGGACTCGATCAAATAGATCAAATAGTGTTGCACATCACATTAAAGGCTGTTTTTTTCTTTACACGATGGTTTTTTAAAATCTAAAATTGGACAATTATTTACCGAGCAATGGACGATTTTTTCGTGGTTTGCCATTTGACGCGGCAAACCAAGAATTCAACCCGAAATTTTTATCAAGTTTTTTGTCTGGAGTGAAGCCAATTCGGCGTTTCAAATTGAACGTTTATCGTTTATCGTTAAACAATCTTTCCTATCTTCAAAAATGAAAAGATAAGATATCTAAATTCGGCCTACGGGATGTCAAGTTATGAACGATTTCGTAAAAAGAGGCAATTTTAACGGCAAAATTCTTTTTTTCGACAAAATTGCACTAAAGTTGTACGCATTTAGCGGAACCATTTCGAATTGTATTATTGCGCATTTTTTTGTGAATAGTAAAACGAACCTTGCTCTCTTCGACTATGTAAAAATATTTAAATTTGATTCAGTGTTTTCGAGTTATGAATGATTTCGTGAGATGATGCGATCGTCACGACAAAGCAATTCTTTAAGCGGCGCTCGGCGAATTTACAACAGTCAAACCTTCTCTAATTTAATTTTTTTATAACGTGTTGTACCATTTTAGATTCACCAATTTTTTCCCTCTAAAAATATATAATATAATTTCACTTTCGAGTTAAATTTAGACCTTAAAATTATAAAAATAGTCGCTGGAGAGCGTTGACAGCACGTGTCGTTTTGAAAGCTACCTGAATGTCAGCTATCGAAGAGTAGCTTGCCGCTTTCCGCGAGTTACTCTCAGGGGTGTGTCCATTGGCGACGCTGCTATCGAGAGCAACTCGCCAGTATTTACTCTTAAGTGGAAAAGCACCATTAGAATACAAAAATAAGATGTCACGCTATCGTTTGGCTTAAATACTTTTTTAAATGATCGTACCAAATTTCCCTGAGAATCCAATTTTCCTAAGTGGTACGATTTTGGCAACTATCCCCTATGTACCTACTTTGTAGGGCATGTAAAAATTTAATAAGGTTCAATATTGTCTAAAAAAAACTATAAAGGTGTTCCATGGTTAAAGTAAATTAGGAAACACTAATTTAGAACATTTGTAAGACACGCTATTATTTTACGAAATTTGCTAAAGATTGTTGAAAAATTTTGAACGGTTTTGTTTTTTGTTTCAGAAATTCCATCCAATTAACAATAGTCGAAGAAGACAGTTACGAAAAGGACGTGCTATTTTACGTTCAGCTGGGGGAGCCCCAGATGTCAGGTGGTAAGACTTGAGAAAACTAATCCTGTGTCCGTCTTATTCTTCATGCGCTCTTATTCTTTTTCATATTCTCTGCCTGCACTCTTCTACTATCGTGCCGCACTGCATGCTAAGTAAGTAAAACAGTTGTATATATTTGTTGCCTTGTTTCTGGTGTTTATAATTTATTAAACGATTAGTGAGCTTCCCTAACTGTTAATTAACTAATTTAAAATGAGGTGTGAGACTTGGTAGTTAATTATTACTGCTCGAAAGATTGCATCTTCCATGGTGTCTGTAATTGTGTGAATTATATCCCTAACCACTCGAAATAATGTATTCGCTATGGTAACCAAACAAAACGTTATTTTAGCTACTTGCGAAACTTGAACCTCCCAACACGCACTGCACAAGAATAATTCTGGTGTTAATATCACTGATTTTTTTTAACTCTATGTGTAAAGAGCTTATAAAGGCTAGTTGCCCCGTAAGTGTATCGTAGAATTCGATGTTTTTTAAATGTCTTCTCTCTGCAATCTCTTGTGCAACTTATACTTTATTCAATTTATTTTCATTCAAGTACTTACGAATATATTTTACAACTATAGCTCTCGTAAACCAAACCGTGTCTTACATTCCACCAGCGATGCCACCGATGCCATCAAAACTGTCAAAATTTGTCTTACATTCAACCAGTTGGCGTGAGTCTTACATTCCACCGGCGGCGCCACCGGTTCCATCAAAACTGTCTTACATTCAACCGGTTGGAGTGTGGTGGATACATCGCGTCTGTCTTATATTACACCGGTGGGGAGTTTTTGGTACCATCGGTAGCCATTTAATCCACCGAACTTGAAGCCGGTGTTTCTGGTGGATTGTGGAAGGGGTATAGTCAGCCGTTATTGTTTACCGTACTGTCTTATACGACGACAGCCGACAGGTCAAGTTACGTTAGAAACAATCACAGTTCCACCGCTTGTGTCTGGTATTCAACCGCTGCTTTTGAGCAATCACAAATTCATTGGTGAATGACGTCATTCATCAACCGGTTGGGTTTAGGTGCAATGTAAGACACACAGAAATTTTAACGTTATAACAACTGTCTTCAATAATACACCACTTGCTAACTGAACAGCAAAAAATAATACCGTTCGCGTTGTATGATTAACTTTGCAATTGCCAGTCTTTTTAAATTATATTGTATGTTATCAGTTATCAGTCAATTCTCCAAAAGCAAGACTTAAATAAGAAGGAACCGCGTAATAACCATAAAAACCTGAGAGTGAAAATTGCTGCTGATACGAAGAAAAACGCCCTTGCATTAACTAAAATATTAATTAATTAAACGTGAAAATACGTCGATAATATTGTGATGAACTAAACAAAACTATACAGGGTGTGCCAAATTGTTGGGCTTTCTGAGTTTCGTCCATTTTTCTACTCCCGGAAATCGAGATTTTAAACAAAATTCCGGGCTTTTGTTTTTCCGAGAGATTTCTTTTGTACTAAAAATTTTTTTAAAAGAGGAAGGACTCTTATAATTTAATTTAAGAGAAAATATTATATGATTGATGTAGTTAATGTGGAATGGAATATGGAAATTTTGTTTGACCAATTATTTAAATGTAAACAAAAATCTTTAATAGTCCTCTAATCTAAGAGATATTTATTTTAATTCAAACAAGATTAGAAAAATTTGTTTTCAAAAATTCTTAAGCATTAAGCGCTTAAGCTGATGAGCAAGTACGTGTTTTTGTAAAAAAAAATGCATCCTACCGAAATGTTCTTTCACAGTCGGTGCTGCAAGGTTTAATTGTTTAAAAAGCTTTGTAATGTAACTCTAAATTATTTGCTCTTTTTCTACTGGATTCTTCTTAATATTAACCGGGTTCTCTTCTACATTTCGGTTTCAAGGTATGTTTTCCTAGTTCTTGATTATGTTTCTCCATCTCTATCATTGGCACATCTCTCCAGCTCACTCCTTTTTCTTCTAGTCTATGTCTCACTTCGCTTATCTATTTTGCTCTACTATTTTTTTTATACTGTAGTTGCTAATCTTATCAATTAGTCTACATCCTCCTGATCTTCTCAAAAATCTCATCTGCTGCTTTTGTATCCTTTGTTTTTGCTTACTTATTAGTGTCCAAGTTTCTGAACTATAAGTAAGAGTTGGTGTGTGGTTCACACATGTGTGTTCCGCTCGCGCGGTAGACTGCTATAAGGGGATTGACCCCCTCTACAGTCGTTAGAGGTACAAGGATGTGGATAGTCAAGGTGGGCAAGGATAGGTGGAAGTGCTGCCACAGTATTTGCCTTACCTGTAGAGGAAACCACCTGAAACCTCTAAAATGACAGTCGGCCCTGGGATTCGAACCCATGACCTCCCGATTGCAAGTTAGGTTTTTAAAACAACCAACCACCGAGCTCGGTGAAGGAGTTGGTACGTACGCTGCAATAAATACTAGCGTCTTAGTCTCTTTTGAGACCTCCTTACTTATCAAGCTTTTATTAATGGTGTGGTAAATCTTTTTCGCTGCAGCTATTCTGTTATTTAGCTCGTCTTCCTATTTGCTGTTCTCTGCAATTATCCCTCCTAAATATTTAAAATTTGATACATGCTCGATTCTTTCTTGGTTTAGCATGAATAACACCATTACATGATTCTTTGTTATAACCGTAGTCTTCGTATTTTTCATATTGATGCTCACATTGTATCTTCTAAATGTATCTTTCCATACCCTCAGATTGCGTTGCAAGTCCTCTTCGTTTTAGACTAATAACACCACATCATCTACAAAGGCCAGATCTGCTGAAGATATTGGTTTCAGTTGGCTGGATTATGAAATGCGAAATTATTTTCTTTTTTAATTATTACTTTCCTAGGTTCTTTTATTTTGAATGTCTGCTATAGCGTTGTTAAGTTCTTTCATCATTGATCTAAATATGGTTTTATTCTCGCTCATCTACTTTCATTATCTTCATTTTAAGATGGAAAAAAGCGCGCCATTAGATTTTAAAAAAGGTATGAGTGTAGATTTGGTACAACAATAAAAAAAAAATATGTACTTCTCAATTATGTAAATACTTTAATAAGCAAATAATTCTTTTATCTCTACATTATCCAGCTCTATTATTTTCAAAAGGGCTTCATACATTTTATTCCCCAATTTCGATTCTGTCTTTAATTTTTTTCAGTTAAGATTTTGTCATCTACCATTTTTCCTATGAATAACTGCAATTGAGATATCGACTGTTTCAAAAAATCGAGGGTCCGTCTGTATCTAGGGCCTATGGTGTCATGGATTTTTTCAAAAACTGTAACGTTTTTAAATTTTGTCTCATTTAACTAACTTTGCATCTGTTAACGCTTTTACAAATTCCCTATAAGATCTCACGTATTTGGCGCACCCTGTATAAACTTTAACCACTTCGCAGTAAAAGTAAGTATGAATAAAACATAAGGCCTACTAATTAAGCATCTTTTAAATCATTAGCATGTTGCAGTTGTAATAAATTTAGTTTGGATACGCTATCAGATCAAGTAAGTTTCGAATTATAACCCTTCGTTTGCCGAAGAATTAAAGTAATAGGGTTGCGCGAGTCAGTTTTATTGATAACAGCGTAGGGCTGATACCATGCTAAACATTGCTTACTCTATTTCATCTGTCGACAAAAAATAAACTTATCGGAGCCTACGCGACAGTTTTGCCTTCCATAAAAATGTAAAAATTGAGATGTATGCAGTATCGTTTTTGCATAACATTTGGCAGTGTTCTTTTTACATTTATCGTCCTTTCGAAAGTGGGTCGTACTGGTTATGGTGTTGAGTGCTAAAACATTGCATGAACCGCAAATTATGGCAGTCTGTAAATGTACTACTTATTCTAACTCTACTAGGCAGCAAACGCATGGCAACATACGTCTAAGATATGATTATCAAAATGTAAATATAAAGCATAGCAGGTGCATTGGCGCATGAATCTAAAACTCTTTGCGTGTCGTTTGATATTACAGATGTGTTGTGATATACTAAAACTCTGCCATACAATTACTATACTCTTTATGTGCTGTATGTTCTGTAGATGACGAAATAGCAAGCTTAGCCGCGGAAGCTGAGAAAAAGAGGCCGGAAGATCGCACAGACCAAGAAAAAGTGGCCATCTTAGGGCGCCCTAGACTTGGAGAGATCACCAGAGCACAAATTAGAATCAAAGAAAGTAAAGAGTTTAAGGTAACGTACAATTTTTAATTAAAATTTTGTAACTTTGTTTCAAACCGGTGCACTAACCTAAACAATATCATCAATTTTGTGTTCCCTTATTATTTTATTTCTTTATTTAGTCCTAAGTTCTTCTACTGTTAGTTGTAGGACCTGTGTTGCTTTATTGGTAAAAAGAAAGATATTGCCGCAGGTAAAAATGGTATTACACCGGAAATGATTCAATACATGAAAGAATTAGGGAAAGAAGCACTAAGGGCTCTATTGAACGAAGTAATAGAGTCAAGAAAAGTACCAAAGGATTGGAACACTGGAATAAATCTAGCATTATACAAGAATGGGGACAAAAGGGATATCTCTAACTATAGAGAAATAACATTAATGAGTGTACCAGGGAAAATACTGGCAAGAGTAATGGAAGGCAGATTAAAAGAAAAAATAGAAAGCACACTAGAAGAATCCCAATACGGTTTCAGACGAGGAAGGAGTACACAAGACCCAGTCTTTATATTGAGTCGAACAATCTAAAAACAAGGAAATACATTTATGTTTAATAAACTTGGAAAAAGCATTCGATGACATCAAAAGAAAGGGCGCATGGAGAGGCCTAAGCAAGAAGGGAATAGAAATAGAAACAATCGACATAATAAAAGCGAAGTACGAAAAAACGGTAAATATTATAACAACCCAGAATGAAGAACCGTCAAAGTTTGAAACAAAAGAGGGCTTAAAACAAGGATGCGTGCTCAGTCCATTATTATTCGCAGTTGTTATAGATGGAGTAATTAAAGAAGTAAAACAAAAAATGAGACCGTTTCACCTAGGCAACTGGAAAATGGAAAAAATAAACATAACTGAGCAAATGTTCGCAGAAGACATGGTCTTAGTCGCGGAAACAAAAAAGAATCTGCAACATAATCTAGAAACCCCAAACCAGGATTTGGAAAAAATCAATATGAAAATAAATACAGAAAAAAACTAAAACTGTGATCATTACAACAGAGAACAAAGGGCATAAAATCACTTTAAATAGGCTTAGGTTGGAACAGGTAGAAAGCTTTAAATATTTAGAAGAGATCATAGAGAAAAATGGAGGAATGGACAAGGAAATAAGCGAAAGAACAGGATATGTGGGAAGAATATTTAACAGTTTAAGAACATTTTTTGGAATTGGAGAAAGCCCTAAACGAACAAAAGTGAAAGTGGTCAAAAAGGTAGTAACTCCGGCACTTTTATACGGAAGTGAAACGTGGACACCCAAAAATCAAAATAGTAGCCGTGTGAATGCAGCAGAAACGAGATTTCTTAGAAAAATCTAAGGAAAAACCAAAAAAGATCACAAATGAAACGTGGAATACAATTAAAGATAAAATCAGTTGAAACAAAAAACAAGAAAGACAGCTGGGATGGTTGGGTCACATTTATAGGATGAAAGAAGAAAGGTTAACCAAGAAAGCCTATCAAGCAAGATCACAGGGAAAAAACAAAAGAGGAAGACCGAGAAAACCCTGGAAAGACGAAGTAAAAAAATCAGCAACGGATAGAAACATCAATGGAAAGACATAAAAAAAGCTAGAACAAGACAGAAAAACATGGAAAAAAGTCAGCACAACACAACTCAACAGTCCTACACCTAACAGTATAAGGACTCGTGACTAAATAATAATAATAATGAAAAGAAACCAATACATCACCCAGAAAACATACATGTTATTCGCTATTTAATAAGTGGATATTAATTTGAAACATATGAAAGCTATAACTCAAGTCTGACCGTAATATAAGTGAGAAAATAATTAATTGTTTTTATGACCGCCTCCTGAGGTAACACAAGTGAAAGTTTTAAACAAAGTACGTGCTCTAAAATTTTAATTAATGGAGTCACTTACTAATACAAAGAAAAGCCAATTAAGCTTGAATTTGTAACACGCGTAATTGAAATTTATGGGCATATTTTCTTTCAACGTTACACAATTCTGTAATGTGAATATCGTGGTCATTGTAAAGACACTATTGACTATCATTTATTGCATGTCGGTATAAATCTAATACGGATTTAATGTTAAGTATCGGCGGATTTATTGCAACATTCCTTATTCTGTTTAGGGAGCGACGCTTTTTTATAACCCTTTAGCATGCATAATTTAAACTGAGATATATTGGAAATACTGCTGTAACATCAGACGAATAGCGAAAGTTAAGAAAGTGAATAAAACAGATATTTATTGTGCAAAAACAAACCAAAGAATGTTTTCTGAATTTTAAGCGATCGATAAAGCACGCGTTTTTTCATCATCTGCATTTTTTATTATACATAACTAATTTGCCTCTGCATCCTTGAAGCGGAAACTTCATACTATTTAAAATTAATACCATAACATCGTCGCAAACAAATAAAAATCAGATATAACTCCCTAAGGTGTCCTATATTTTGTTATAATATAGTTTAAGCCATTCCATGGGGTAAAAATAAAAGAACAAGGAAAACGCATTTAAATGTTCTACAACGTCAAAAAAACAATTTTGTCAACTGAGGGAATAGAATCAACAATTTTATCTATTATGTACCGGCACCTCCACCAAAATAATACAAGCGCAAATGAATTAAACGAGGCAATTACGAATAAACTAAAAAAAAATGAACTAAAATTAAATTGCTATCTAATAGTTTATTTTTTAAACTAAGAAAAATTTGCGGGATAAAAAGTTCTTGCCGCATGAAAAGATTAATATTGCCGTTCAAGATTATTTTGTAAGTACAGTGCAGTCTCTACAGCATGAACATTTCATAAGTGAACATCCACAAACATAAACGATCGGTTTGGTATTGTGGTATATTCCAAAACATGAACGACAAAATAAATCGCACTCCAAAACATTAACAACTAATGAAGGAAACAGCAGTGAATGTATGTAATCAGTTACTTTATTTGCAAAAATTAAAACCCTGTCTAGATTTGTTTAGACTTGTTTAATATCAATCCAAACTTTGACCAAGTATGTTGCATGTATTATAGTGGTTATGTATGGCGTCTAAGAAGCCAAATTACCTCACCTTGGAATAAAAGCGCTACTTTATCAGAGATGAAAAAGGAATGTGGAAGGACTAATTTGTCAACAAAAAAAACGGGGTAGCCAAATCCACCGTATGTGCTCTTAACAAAAAGGAAACAAAAGTTACCTCAACAGTTGCTATCACATTTTCTGGACCAGGAAAATAAAAATCTGAGAACTTTAGAATTTACCAGGATGGAACAGACATTCTATAAATGGTTTTTGCGACAAAGAGAACGAACTGTTCAAATAAATGGTGTTATTCGGAACGAGGAAGCAAAATATTTTTATGAGAAAATTCCTGAAAATTGACATACACTATCCGCTAGCTCAGAATGGTTAAAAATGTAAAAATCGGTATGGTATACGTTTTCTGACTATTACTGGAGAAAAATTATCTTCACAACCAGAGCTAGTTGCTCCCTTTCTACAAAAACTTGCAAATAAAATTGAGGAGTCAAATTTAATTTATGATCACTTGTATAACGCTGACGATACTGGAAGCCATTACTAGGGAACACTTAGGTGAAGAAAAATCAGCACCTGAAGGAAAACAACTAAAGAGGGAATAACCTTTCTAGCATGCATAAGAGTTATTTAATTTATTATTCGCTTGCTTTTACATGCGCTGCTCCTCGGGATGGCTAGTGTTCATTAATCCACAGCGTTAAATTAGTTCTAAGAACTGCCTATTCAATAACGTGAACTCCTCGAAACTGAATGTCCGTAATTGGTTCACGTTTCAGAGACTGCACTGTATTGCGAAAAAAGATTGATTGTGAATTGTACCAAGTGGAAAGTAAAAATGGTGAAGGGTATTATTGCTAAATTACTTTGAAAATTTTCTTCACCTGTCAAATTTGCGTTTTCAACCCATCACTAATCTTAAATCTTCTAGAGACTACCAATAGGAGCTTTATTACACGGTAATAATTTTACATTACCCTATCAGATGTTGATCCTCCTGTCAAATTTGCGTTTTCGACCAATAACAAACTCAGATTTCCTAGAAACGACCAATAAACATAATCATACACTGATAATATCCTTTTCGCAATTAACAGATTTTCATGCGTTTATCGGTCGTTTCTAAAAAATCTGAGTTTGTGATTGGTAGAAAATATAAATTTGGATAGGAAATTAAATATTTTGGTCTTGATAATTTTTTGACGAATTTCGGCGACCAGTAGCGTTACTTTAATATAAACTTCATCCCTTACGCACCACTCTGACAGAACTTGTGAAATTTGACATAACATACATTTAATTTGAAAGGTACGAGTTGAAGGAAATTTTCTGACAAAATATAACTCGTGCATTGCAAATAACCTATAATTTTTGACAAATCTTCACTCGTGCAATTTGAATCAAAAAAATCACTCGTGCACGAAACTCGTGCACTCGTGTTTTGTTATATTACTACTGAACTTTTTTTTTTTAATCTCAGAAAATATTAACCGTGTTTTTTATTCGCAATAAATTTACCTTCACCCTCGTACCACGGCCGTTAAGAGAAGGGTGGGGGGGGGCGATGAGGTAAATTTCTCTGGGCCTGAATTTACAGGAGCCCGGACATCATCCCACAATTTGTTAAAGAAATAAATAAAAAGTATACAAAAAATTATATGAAAGGTTTTTAAAGGAGACATTTCGAAAGAAATTTAGAAGGCGCAATGTGACTTTAGACCTGGTAGAGCACGCAGGATCTAATTTTTACGTTAAGACAGTTAAGTGAGAAAACAATGGGACATTCAAAGAATACATTAATTGAATAAATTCTCTGAAAATGTATTTACTTGGGGCCAATGTAAGATTTTTTCTGCGGACCCAGCGACGTCGCTTGATGCCCCTGCTCGCACTTAATCTAATTTTAATTATTTTTGAAACGGAAATGTACGCTCAGCGATAGCGCCGTTCTACGCTTTGACTTATTGACTATTTTTTAAATTTTCACAACATTTACTCGATAAATAATTACTGATATACCTTTAATCTGCTAACAACTTTTTTTTCAGAACACGGTAGACAAATTGGTTCAGAGGGCAAACGCTTCTTTACTAATCGGAACATCTTCGTGGAAAGAACAGTTTGTAGAGGCCTTAACAGTTAGCTCTAGCGATCAAGACGAAGAAAAAGTTCCATCGTGTTTCGATTACTTCATGCACTCCGTAACGCTCTTCTGGAAATTACTCTTCGCATTTGTTCCTCCAACAGGTTAGTCTGTAACAAATTAAAGAAATTGTTTAATACTTTTAATAATTATTCCATTTGTAAAAAATCATTAAAAATTATTACGATATCAACCTTTTCGTATGTCAAATATACAAAGCTATTTTAATATTAAAAAAAAGAACATTTCCTTAGGATATAACGGGGTTTGAACATTGGCGTGTAATATTTTTGTTTCTATTTTTAGATATCGCCAAAGGATACCTGTGTTTCGTTGTGTCTATAGTGTGCATAGGACTCGTAACAGGCGTTATCGGAGATGTAGCTTCTCATTTTGGAGCCACTTTGGGAATAAAAGACTCGGTAACAGCTATAGTTTTCGTCGCGCTGGGCACGAGCATACCAGGTATGTGCTAACCCACGTGTATCGGCACGAATATGCTCATCAAATACAACCAAGTTAATGGTCTAAAATAGACGAAATGCCTGTCACAATATCTAAGGTGCAGAGAATAAAAAAATTGCTACGCGAAAGTGTTTTTAGTTTTTTATAATCACTAAAAATTAAGAATTTAAAAAAATATTCAATTTTTTAGTTTCTTTGGAATAATTTCTGGACCAAGAGAACTATAACATTATTTTTTTTATATTTAAAATCAGCAGTAGATCAAGCAGCTTTGCCCCAATTAAACCAACTGCTCTTAAAAAAAGCGAGATTGCCATTGTTGCGTATGAATAGAAATCAGTCAAACTCTCGAAGGACCATAAATTGAATTCAAGTACAAACGAAAGGGTTGGGTTCATTTACCAGTTTGATGCACATCCACATTCTTCTTGCCCGAAGAGAGGCCTTTCTGACAGGCATGCGCGACAGCTATGAAACCAATCAAAAAGGCGCGACGAAAAGCAAAATTGAAAAATGAAACAAAACGCACATTTAGCCTAAGGAAGGGGTGGAGGAATAGGCTGGGGATCGGACAGCGCCGACAGACGCTATAGAACCGATTTATATACAGGGTGTCCCAATTATACACCGCCAAAAAGTAGGTGCATATTCCTGGGTGAAAATGATGACCATTTGTCAAATATTTTGTTATCCGAAAATGCTTCCTTTCAAAGTTAGATACCTCCAAAATTGCAAGAAAAAAAAAGAAAAAAATCGAATGCGTCCTAGCCGTTTAAGCTAGAGCTATCAAACTTGGCCGAAATGTTTAGGTGTTTCCCATTGACTTTGTGGGATAATTATAAAGAAAACACGTAATTGGAAGTATGATTTATAGTCAGGTCATCCGCTTGCCATCTTTAGAATAACAAACATTAAATTATATTTGACAAACTCTGAGGTTTTGTTTTTAAAATTTGTAACTGGCTAATAACTGCTACACTCACAATAAGAGACAACTCTTAAATGTCACATCGGAAAAAAAAAGAACATCAACACGGGATAACTCCCATCTATTAGTAGGCTGTGAACATGTAAAATGATTTTTGCTTATTTAAAGAAAAACTACAAGAGTAAAGCATAACAAACCTTATATCATTGAAACGAGAAAAAAAATAGCCTTTTTAATAAGACCACAGCCAACTATGACTCCCATTTAAAAAAATGCAAGTTTGTGCTATAACTCGGAAATCGAGAGTGCTATGAAAATTTCGTTAACATATTTAAAATCTACGTAAAAATATCTATAAAAGTCAATTTTTATTTTTATTTTAACTCATATGGTTACGGAATTATTCAAGTTTGAAAAAATCCACCTTTTTCAGTTTTTTCAAAATATTTCAAAAAATTGATGACGTAGGTCAAATTTGAAAATAGCATCAGATTTCCCTTTAAATTCTGCACAAATTTGCTAATTTAAACGTTTCTGTATCTCTAATATTAACGGAGTTACCCATACAACAGGTTAGAAAAATGGGCACCCTGTATATATTTATATCTAAATTTAAGAGCAGAAAGTTCACCACCAATAATAAGCTAAAGATAGCTGTTGATGATACGGCAACTCGAGAGCGTCGGTTAAGTTTGTGTTGAAAGAAGTTATGTAGAAAAATAAATGTGTTTGGTTCTCCTACGTGCTTTCTTTCATGGCTAAGTAGATTACCCAAAAATACGCCCTTGTACTTCAATATAACAACCTTAAATAAATACAGTCACGATCGGAAAATTCAATGAAAATTTGTGCTTTACGGGTGCAGTAAAATTTAATGATGTCTCCCAAGCAAGATTTAAATCAATAAGAGCTTTGTAACATATATCATTATTATACGTCGCCAGTCACTTTTTATAGGACATAATCGTAAAGTTACATTATCTACAAAACATCCACTCGCGGCAATAATTTAATTTGCAGGTAATGTTTTAGTACCCTGATATTTATTATCAGTATATTAGAGAGAAATCTTCTCAATTTACTTCGCGCACGAGAATGAGATACATAGTTTCCCGTCTGGAAAAGAAAACGAAATATCGGATGGAAGATTATTTTATTTTTTGGGTATCGCTCTGTATTCTGTATTTAAACTTTTTTTATCGACTTTCTTTTCTACATGAAATGCTTTTTCTAGCGGTTCGTTGCATGGAAATCGTATCATACTCTTGAGAAATATTTGGTTTTACTTTTTCCATTACAGATACATTTGCCAGTAAAGTGGCTGCCATCCAAGACAAACATGCAGACGCCAGTGTTGGAAACGTTACCGGAAGCAATGCGGTCAATGTCTTCCTCGGCATTGGCGTTGCTTGGTCCATAGCTGCAATTTACCATGACTCACGAGGAAAAACTTTCAACGTAAAACCAGGAAAGTAAGTATTTCGTACGCTATATAATTTATTACTTGTTAAAACTGTTAAAATTTTCAAGAATAATGGTGCCTTTCCACTTGAGTGTAAACTCTCGATAGTTAATCTCAAGTAACTTTCGAGTGCAAACAAATTTAAAAACCGCTTTTGCTCGTAGCTCAGCCTTAGGCTTTAGAGATATTGACTTGAAATTCGGACGTGAGCGGCGCGCAGCCGATGCGAATATATGATTTAAAAATTAGCGAAATCCGACTGAGGGTTTTCGAGTTTTGGCAATTTTCATTTTGAAAAATTTTAAAACCCTCCCGCAGTATGTCCAGGTACAGAACGTCGCTGGTTTACAAGTGATTTGATCGGTCGTATGAGCTCGCTACTAACAACGCGCTGGCCCCCCGCATGGGGCCCCAGCTGAAAGACAAACACGTTCTTAATCTGCAAGAATTGAGCTCGCTGATGGTCCAAGAATCGACTTTCTACGACAAATAATAACAAAGTTACGGACATTTAAATATTGCACATTTTTCCCATTTAAATACATGTAATTTAGCGCGCGAACAAAAGTGTCCTTTCCGTGGGGACTCGATCGAATAGCTTGAATAAAGTGTTGCACATCAAATTGCACGTCGTTTCTTTCTTTACACGATGGTTTTTAAAAATTTAAAATTGGACCATCATTTACCGAGCAATGGACTATGATTTCCTCGGGGTTTGCTATTTGGCGTGGCAAACATAGAATTTAACCCGAAATTTTTATCAAGTTTTTTATTTGGTGTAAGCCAATTCGGCGTTTCAAATTGAGAGTTTATCGTTAATCGTAAAGCAATCTTTCTTCTCTTTAAAAATATAAAGATATTTAAATTCGGCCCACGGGTTATCGAGTTATGAACGATTTCGTGAAAAGAGGCAATTTTAACAGCAAAACGCTCTTTTTTTCGACAAAATTGCACGCGTTTTGAGGAGCCATTTCGGAATTTATTATAGCGTGAAAAATGAAACAAACCTTGCTTTCTTCGACTATGTAAAGATTTTAAATTCGGTTCAGTGGTTTTCGAGTTATGAATGATTTCGTGAGATAATGCGATCGTCACGACAAAGCAATTCTTTTAGAATTTGCAACGGTCAAACCGTCTCTAATTTAATTGTTTTTATAACGTGTTGTACAATTTTAGATTCACCAATTTTTTCCCTTAAAAATATATAATATACTCTCACTTCCGAGTTAAATTTAGACCTTAAATTTATAAATATAATTGCC